>CM077201.1:19100912-19103412 GCA_039654625.1 Rhinogobio ventralis
GTTTCTGACCATGTCCATCCCTTTATGACCACCATGTACCCATCCTCTGATGGCTACTTCCAGCAGGATAATGCACCATGTCACAAAGCTCGAATCATTTCAAATTGGTTTCTTGAACATGACAATGAGTTCACTGTACTAAAATGGCCCCCACAGTCACCAGATCTCAACCCAATAGAGCATCTTTGGGATGTGGTGGAACGGGAGCATCGTGCCCTGGATGTGCATCCCACAAATCTCCATCAACTGCAAGATGCTATCCTATCAATATGGGCCAACATTTCTAAAGAATGCTTTCAGCACCTTGTTGAATCAATGCCACGTAGAATTAAGGCAGTTCTGAAGGCGAAAGGGGGTCAAACACAGTATTAGTATGGTGTTCCTAATAATCCTTTAGGTGAGTGTGTGTGTGTATGTATATATATATATATATATATATATATATATATATATATATATATATATATATATATATATATATATACTGTGTGTATATATATATATATATATATATATATATATATATATATATATATACTGTGTGTATATATATATATATATATATATATATATATATATATATATATATATATATATATATATATATATATATATATATATATATATACTGTGTGTGTATATATATATATATATATATATATATATATATATATATATATATATATATATATATATATATATATACTGTGTGTATATATATATATATATATATATATATATATATATATATATATACTGTGTGTATATATATATACTGTGTATATACTGTGTATATATATATATATATATATATATATATATGTATATACACACACACACTCACCTAAAGGATTATTAGGAACACCTGTTCAATTTCTCATTAATGCAATTATCTAATCAACCAATCACATGGCAGTTGCTTCAATGCATTTAGGGGTGTGGTCCTGGTCAAGACAATCTCCTGAACTCCAAACTGAATGTCAGAATGGGAAAGAAAGGTGATTTAAGCTATTTTGAGCGTGGCATGGTTGTTGGTGCCAGACGGGCCGGTCTGAGTATTTCACAATCTGCTCAGTTACTGGGATTTTCATGCACAACCAATTCTAGAGTTTACAAAGAATGGTGTGAAAAGGGAAAAAAATCCAGTATGCGGCAGTCCTGTGGGCGAAAATGCCTTGTTGATGCTAGAGTTCAGAGGAGAATGGGTCGACTGATTCAAGCTGATAGAAGAGCAACTTTGACTGAAATAACCACTCGTTACAACCGAGGTATGCAGCAAAGCATTTGTGAAGCCACAACACGCACAACCTTGAGGCGGATGGGCTACAACAGCAGAAGGCCCCACCGGGTACCACTCATCTCCACTACAAATAGGAAAAAGAGGCTACAATTTGCACGAGCTCACCAAAATTGGACAGTTGAAGACTGGAAAAATGTTGCCTGGTCTGATGAGTCTCGATTTCTGTTGAGACATTCAGATGGTAGAGTCAGAATTTGGCGTAAACAGAATGAGAACATGGATCCATCATGCCTTGTTACCACTGTGCAGGCTGGTGGTGCTGGTGTAATGGTGTGGGGGATGTTTTCTTGGCACACTTTAGGCCCCTTAGTGCCAATTGGGCATCGTTTAAATGCCACGGCCTACCTGAGCATTGTTTCTGACCATGTCCATCCCTTTATGACCACCATGTACCCATCCTCTGATGGCTACTTCCAGCAGGATAATGCACCATGTCACAAAGCTCCAATCATTTCAAATTGGTTTCTTGAACATGACAATGAGTTCACTGTACTAAAATGGCCCCCACAGTCACCAGATCTCAACCCAATAGAGCATCTTTGGGATGTGGTGGAACGGGAGCATCGTGCCCTGGATGTGCATCCCACAAATCTCCATCAACTGCAAGATGCTATCCTATCAATATGGGCCAACATTTCTAAAGAATGCTTTCAGCACCTTGTTGAATCAATGCCACGTAGAATTAAGGCAGTTCTGAAGGCGAAAGGGGGTCAAACACAGTATTAGTATGGTGTTCCTAATAATCCTTTAGGTGAGTGTGTGTGTGTATGTATATATATATATATATATATATATATATATATATATATATATATATATATATATATATATATATACTGTGTGTATATATATATATATATATATATATATATATATATATATATATATACTGTGTGTATATATATATACTGTGTGTATATATATATATATATATATATATATATATATATATATATATATATATATATATATATATATATATATATATATATATATATATATATACTGTGTATATACTGTGTATATATATATATATATATATATATATATATGTATATACACACACACACTCACCTAAAGGATTATTAGGAACACCTGTTCAATTTCTCATTAATGCAATTATCTAATCAACCAATCACATGGCAGTTGCTTCAATGCATTTAGGGGTGTGGTCCTGGTCAAGACAATCTCCTGAACTCC